>ML317095.1:0-24005 GCA_005239505.1 Nicotiana paniculata | reverse complement strand
CTGGCGTTCTGGGTATAACGCCTGGCTAACGCCAGGCAACCCCTGACGTTTTGGGTATAACGCATGGCTAACGCCAGGCTTGTCCCGGATCGCTCCTTTTCGACTCTTGCACGTATTATCCGACGTTTATGCTCTCATTTCGCTCGGCTTCCATTTCCAACTCGTCTGCACATTAAATAACTTCCATTAGGCACACATGACGTGTATTTTTATAATTAAAGCACATAAAATGGATCATCGTTCGCTTTTCCAACCGAACTCATAATTTTCTTTCCTTTTGAGCCATTTTGCTTTCCTTGCTGGTTGTGTATCAGTCGAATCAGCACCCTCATCCAGATGTATCAGGCTTTTACTGGTTCCTTCACCATTTCTGAAATTTTCAGAGAAAAAGGCATGATTTTCTACCCTTAGCCATGGTCCCACATCCTTCGACATCCAGTGTAATGGTATATTCCATACCTGAACCCACATATTGCACACGTTAAATACCGGCGAATCACTCTTCAAACCTGGTTCCCATGGATGAATATTGAGAAGGTATCGATCATACAATCATGGGTTACCAAAGTAGACTTTCTCCATACTTTCCTTGTTTTTAAATTACGAACTGAAAGCAATTCCAGCCTACTTCCTTTATCTGCAATCCTGCTAGATTTCCGCCAAGTCAAAGGCATGGAGTTCTTAACACCTTGAAAGTTTGTTTTTTTTATCAGAAATTACCTTTCCAAGTAAACTTACTTCACAGTCTTTCATACTTGATTGAATATCTGGAAAATCATGCGCAAACAACATTTTTTCCTTCTTCAAAAAGGATGAATTTATGCAAGCGATTACTTATTTCATCCTCCATCGTTCCAGTGTGGTCTCACTCTTTTTTAGAATAATTTAGATAGCAACTTCTGTAATCCAGTTGGCTACTACTATAATATAAGACACATGAATATTTGGATAGTATTTGATAGATAAACAATAAAGTTATAGAAAGATGAGTAAAAAAAAAGATTAAAATATTATATAGTAACTTAAAGTATATGAAAAGATTACTTTAAATATTAGTATATACTAGTATTAACGAGTATACCAATTATTCCGAAAGATGACCTCTTTGAGAAAATAACTATAGGACAAGTAAGAGTTGTAAAATACTATAGGATTAACCAAATAGAAGTAAAAATAATATCAGTAGCCACTTTGACGGGGCTTTTGCATCCGTACTCACTTTTTGTGCCACGTTTTAACTTATACTCGCTTTGTAAAAAAATTTGCATATGTACCCGCTTTTGCGCCTAACTTCAGCATGCGGGGCTGAAGTAGCAAAGGCAATCACGCAAAACTTCAGCATTCTAGTAGACGGGCCTGAAGTAGCTTGCGAACTTCAGCTCTAGAGCTGAAGTTTTTGTCTTTGTAAATTGGGAACTTCAGCCCCGTGGGCTGAAGTTCCCCAGTTATAAAGACAAAAACCTCAGCATACGGGTTGAAGTTCCCACACACTGTGAGAACTTCAGCTCTAGAGCTGAAGTNAACTTCAGCCCCGTATGCTGAAGTTGTTGTCTTTATAACTTGGGAACTTCAGCTCTAGAGCTGAAGTTTGTAACTGGGAAACTTTGTCTTTGTAACTGGGGAGCTTCAGCCCCGTATGCTGAAGTTTTGTCTTTATAACTGACGAACTTCAGCTTAACTGGTGAACTTCAACTCAGTGAGGAAAATGAGAGCTGAAGTTATTTAAAAAGTGGGTACAAGTTAAAAGTTTTTAAAAAATCGGGTATAGGTTAAATGAGGGAGACCAAATAGGGTGCCCCGCGCAATTTTTGCCACTTTGACGATGGCTAGTTGAAAAGTAGTTGAAACTTGATACCCGAGTTTGAAAACTCTAAGGTGACTGAAGTTTACTAAATTGAAAAATTAGCATCCTATAACAACTCATAACGGGAATTGATAAATTTTTAGCCTTACATTAGGTTTGGCAAAGATAGCCCCAAACAATTGGCATTATATAGTCAAATCCTAAAAAAACTTCTCTCTTATATATTCTCTCTATAAAAAAAATCTACTCGCTTATTTTGGCTTCCCTCCCCCTGTCTCTCATGTATTTCTCCTTCTATCTCTTCTCTTCCGCTCTCATAATTTAGAAAAATTCTTGCAAATTATGCAAAAAAAATCAGTGGGATGATAAGGTAAGGTTGATCTCACATCAGAGAAAATCAGAAGCAAAAACTAAGAGAGAAAAAAATATATTTCAACTTTATTTTTCTTCTCTCTTTTTTTCTTTTGGTTGGATTGAATGAGTAGGTGTGACTAAAATTGGTTGAAAATACCTAAACGAGGCTATATATGAAATTTGAGCAAAAATTAGAAGTGAATTAGACTGGTTTCAGATAAAAAATCATACCTAAAAATCCAACTGCGACATGTGTATATTACGTTGTATATCGTGTACATCAGTGTATATCCAGACAAATTTTAAGGACATCTGTATATATCAGCTTGTATATCGTGTATATAACACAAATTTTTTATGGACGCCAGTGTATATCACATTGTATATCGTATATATAACACAAATTTTCATGGATAAACATAGCTACACATGATATACATGAGATATCACTGATGTACATAGAGATATACACAGAATACAATAGGGGATACACATGTGGAATCGTCTTGAACTTGAGTTTCAATCTAAAATGTGTTATACAAAAAGTAATTTCTTTGTCGATATACACATTATTAATATGTTATACACGATGATATACAAATAATATATCTAATTCTCATTTTGTATATCAAATATCTCTAGCAAATATATTAGTGTATATCCACAATAAACTATATACACTGAAACATACAAAGAAAAAAAATATCTTTTATTTACATTTTCATATACAAATTTTTTTTTTATATACATTTTGATATACACAAAGAATAAAATAAAATTGAAATATATATTGGGTATACACGTTATTTGATGTGTTATACACTTCATTATGATATACATTGATATAGAGATAAAAATAAATTTTAAATAATTCTATTTATCATTTGATATTTTAGATAATAAAGAAGGAAAATAAATTTTAATATATAAAAAAGAAGAAAAAGTAAAGTTGTGATATACATTTTGATATACATATTATTGTAGTGATATATATTTATGGGCTATTTTGTGCCAATATCTATAAATAGGTCTATTTTCTGCCATATGTGTAAGTACATTGTCACACCATGCCAAAACCCCTTTAAATTTTTTGTAAATTCCGACTATTCTTTAAATACGGGGGTCCAAAAAATGACAAGTTGTGCATACACGCAGTGGGGAGTGGAATTGGAGGAAGTGTGCAAATAATCATTTTAGGGCTGCTATTTAAGAATTAGTCAGTACTTATTTTATTCTAAAATTTAAACTAAAAATCTTAATTTCAGAACAATATTTGTGTCTTCACAAAATTGATTGAAAAACCAAAATAGCAGTAAAAATTGCACGGGGCATCCTATTTAGGCGCCCCTTTTAAACCTGTAGCCGCTTTGTTTTTATGTTTGTATCCGTACCCGTTTTTTTGTTAAAAGCCTTTCGAAAAGATAATTTTACCCTTTTTATTAAAAGACTACTTTCTCTTCAAGTAAACCCCAGTCCTCTACTTTGCAAATACTCTCTCTCTCTCTCTCTCTCTCTCCCGTTCTTCGCTTTTACGAAATCAAAACGGTTATCGTCATTTTTTTTTTTTCAACTGTTTGTTCGCCAACAATATTACGTATAATCACAGGTACATTGCAGTAACTTTACGATTTAATTTTTGAGTTTTGTTTGTTTTTGTGATATTCATGTTCGATAGTTTGTTAGGTAGTTCTATAGTGATTTTTGTCATGTATACCTTAATTTTATGGAGCTGATATTTTTTATTTTTTGTGTTTAATTATTGGTGTTAAATTTGTGCTTTGCTTAAGTTTTTTATTTTGTAACTGGTTAACTTCAGCATTTTAGCAGGTGATATTTTGTTTTGTTTTTTGGTTAGTAGCTAATATATTTTGTTTTGTTTTGGTGCACTTCAGCATATTGGGAGCTTAAGTTTTTGTTTTGTTTTGGTGATATGCTGAAGTTTTTGAACGTGTGTGTCTGTTTTGTATTTTGTAACTGGTGAACTTCAGCTTGTTTTTGTTTAGGACCTGAAATTTTTCCTTTGTTTTGGTGAAACTTCAGCATATTGGGAGCTGAAGTTTTTATTTTGTTTTGGTGACCCTTCAACATATTGGGAGCTGACGTTTTTTGTTTTGTTTTGGTGAACTTCAGCATATTGGGAGCTTAAGTTTTTTTATTTTGTTTTGGTGATATGCTGAAGTTTTTGAACGTGTGTGTCTGTTTTGTGTTTTGTAACTGGTGAACTTTAGCTTGTTTTTGTTTAGGAGCTGAAATTTTTCCTTTTTTTGGGTGAAACTTCAGCATATTGGGAGCTGGAGTTTTTGTTTTGTTTTGGTGACCCTTCAACATATTGGGAGCTGACAATTTTTGTTTTGTTTTGGTGAACTTCAGTATATTGGGAGCTTAAGTTTATGTTTTGTTTTGGTGATATGCTGAATTTTTTGAACGTGTGTGTCTGTTTTTAATGAACATTCTATAAATTCTTTAGTTAGGGAGCTGAAGATTTGTTTTGTGTTTTTTGTTATATTTTTTTTTGAAAGTGGGAGCTGAAGTTTTTTATTTTTTGTGTTTAATTATTGGTGTTATATTTTTATGAAAGTGGGAGCTGGAGTTTTGTGTTTTGTAACTGGTGAACTTCAACTTGTTTTTGTTTAGGAGCTGAAGTTTGAGCTTTGTTTTGGTGAACTTCAGCATATAGGGAGCTGAAATTTTTGTTTTGTTTTGGTGACCGTTCAACATATTGGGAGCTGAAGTTTTTTGTTTTGTTTTGGTAAACTTCAGCATATTTGGGAGCTGAAGTTTTTGTTTTATATTTGCTGAGTTTGTCTTCTTTGAGCTGAAGTTTTTAACTGATATCTTTTACTTTCTTTCAACAGATGGCTTCTACAAATCCTACAACACCTTCAAATCCTCCAGCAACTAAAGCATCTAAAAACTGTACACTATCAAAAGGTCCTTCAGTCCGTATTGTTCCTCCTACAAGAGCAGGGGAAAAATATTTTGAGTTTCGAGATTGGTTTAACTATCATGCTTATTGGAAGGGTAACCACGATTTGAAGAGTTTAATCAAAACTTTCTTGACTCCTGCACAAGAAGATAAGTTAACTAATGATACTTTTCGGTATATTTTGGCTATGGAGAACTTCAAATGCAACATGAAGTTGGTTCATTGCTTGTGTCTTTCTCAAATATTCACCAATGATCGAGACTCTATTAGTTTCAAGATTTTTGGGCATAATGTATCGTTCACCATTGAAAGCTTTCACATTATGTGCGGTTTGAGGATCACCACACATAATGTTGAAAAACCATCTAAACGAGAGAGCACAATTTTGAAACGATATTTTGGTAAGTCTAAGGGTGTGACATTGAAGGACATTTGAGATTTTATGTCCCGTAATGAAATTCAGAAGGATGATGTAAATTTCAAACATGTATGTCAGAGTGATGAAGATGTTGTTAAACTTATGGAAATTCTTGTTGCTTGAGTCTATTTTATTTGGTAAAAAGAATGAATTAACGGTGCTAGAGGATTATGCAGCCATTGTCGAAGATCATAATGCTTGTGCTGATTATCCTTAGGGTAATGTGTCTTATGAGAAGCTCATTACGTCAATGAAACATGCATTGGATAACAAAGCCAATGAACATTCAAGTATACAATTGGTGGATTTCCATATCCGTTGTGTATTTGGTTCTATGAGCGTTTTCCCGATCTTCGGAAGAGGTATATAAGAGACGACGAGTATCTTGATTCCCCTCAGGTTCCCAGGATGTTACGTTATGTATGTGTGAGAAAGACAAAATAAAAGAACTTGAGAAATATTTCAGTAATCATTCTGTAAGTGAATTTTTTTTTTTGTAGTTTTTTTAATATGTTAACGTATTACTTTTATTTTATTTTCATAATATACTTTTTCTGTATTAAACAGGAATATCGGAATTTTAAGGTATTGGATATAATTCCTACAGAAGAGGAATTGAATTCAATGCCTTTGATTGGACAATTGCCATTCAGCCGGATTCGTTCAAGGGTAGTTAATGTGGTTCCTTCAACTGGTGAATCACCACGTAGTCGGAGTCGATCAAAAGAAACCCGTGCAACTTCAACTGGTGAATTACCTCATACCCAGAGTCGTTCTAACCGTTATACAACGGCGTTTGACAATGATTAGTCAATACAATATGTTCTGTAAGTTTTGTGCTGAATTTTTTTTTTTTTTTTTTTGTGTTTTTGTAAAACTACAACATGTTTTTAGCTGAAGTTTTGTTCTGTTTGTGCTGAACTTCAGCATTCTAGTAGCTTAAATTTATTCTTTTTGTGATGAACTTCAGCATTCTAGTAGCTGAAGTTTTGTTCTGCTTGTGCTGAACTTCAGCATTCTAGTTGCTTAAGTTTTTGTTCTCTTTGTGATGAACTTCAGCATTCTAGTAGCTGAAGTTTTGTTCTGTTTTTCCTGAACTTCAGTATTCTAGTAGCTTAAGTTTTTGTTCTTTTTGGGATGAACTTCAACATTCTAGTAGCTGAAGTTTTGTTCTATTTTTCCTGAACTTCAGCATTCTAGTAGCTTAAGTTTTGTTCTCTTTGCGATGAACTTCAGCATTCTTTTGTACCTGAAGTTTTGTTTTTTTTCCCGAACTTCAGCATTCTAGTAGCTTAAGTTTTTTTTTCTCTTTGTGATGAACTTCAACATTCTTTTGTACCTGAAGTTTTGTTCTGTGTCTCTATACTAGAGGGTAGCGAGTGAGGTTAAAATGCATGCAGAAGCAGAAAGAAAAATAATTGCGAAAGAAGTTGTTGCGCAGTTTAAAGAGGATGAGCGATCTGTTATTGTTGATGCAGTTTTTAGAAAGTCAAGGTAAGCTAATTTATAGAGAAGTCTTTTTTTCTGTGCTAATGTTATTTAGATTAATCATTGTTAGTAATTTTTTTCTAGGAATATTTTGATGAGAAGTTTCAAGAGTTGTTTAAGATTGTCGACAAATCAAATGGAACAGACGATGGCTCCATCATGAAGTTTCGACAATATGATAGGATGAATTACTCATTTGAGCATCTATCGGATATTAATGCTTCTCACGATGAAGCTCATGAAAGTGTTACACCTATGGAAGTGGATGTTGAAGGAGATCAACGTGTTGAACAACAATTTAACAACGAACCAGTGTTGATCGACCGAGCAAATATGTAATTGATAAACAATTATCAACTGTGAGTGTTGGAAGCAAGAAAGGTGTAGATGATCAACTTGTTGATTATGAAGGAGATGCACCAAGTTGTGCTTTGGGCAGTGATCTTGCAAAAGGCAATTTGATTGGTGATGGAGATCATGCACCTGTTGGTACTGAAGAACGGACATCGAGTGATACGTGTACCAATATTGACAGAGGTAATCTGTTTGCAGACGCACTTGCTATTTGCGCTGAAATCGCTTTGCTAGGTGAAGAGACACAGGAAATTTATAGTATACGTATAAATTTTTTCTATATATATGATATATATAGGTCATTTATCCGTCCCCTCTCTTTTGAACATGCAGTGGAAGTTAATACAACTGAAAAACTCTCTGATGATGCTGAATTTAATGAAGATAGAGTTGATAAAATGCTTCCAGAGAATACTCAAATGCTCATCGATGTTGCTGCACAATTGGATGAACCTGGAGCTGCTGATATCGACAAAAGCATGCAGGAAATCACAGTGCAAGACAAATGTCAAGGTATCTTATAGATCATGAATTTATTACATTTGATCCAAGTATATTTTTTACAGTTTGAAATTTTACATACTTTATTTTTTTTGGGTATGTTTTTTGATTATTATTTAGAAGGATTGGATGCAGCTTCAAAAGAAATTGGTGAGATTCTTCGGCTTTATGAAAAAGGAGAAATACATCTATTCACACCTGTTGGCTCACAAACAGGTGTGAATTGTGTTTGTATTATTTTATAAAATTTAGTCAGTATTATTTAAAAAAAAAAATTTGCATGAAGATATAGACATATTTAACCCTAATGGAAGTGGATCCGTTGGAATTCAAACACCATCTGTGCACTTAGACCAGGTAGTTATTTTCTGCAATTCGATTACAAGTTGTTGTTTTTTTACTAATGTGTGTTTTGTATCAGTTGTATTTATATATATATATTTTTTGCTTTTGCAGATATCATCCGATGCATCACAACTTCTTCCAAATCCTAAGAGAAGGAATATTTCCATGTCTCCTAATGTTATGAGTGACACCAGTGATATCCTCAACTTCAACATATGTTCATTTTCAATTAGTAGTACAAAAGGGACTCATTCTGAAGGCAATTCTGCTGATGTTGTTGTTGGTGAAGAGAGACAAGAAGATTGTGAACAACATTGAGTTGGTCAAGGATCTTCCACCATGGCTATGGAATTTCCCCCTGCTGCTGAATAACAGCAGTTAGCTGTGACGGAACAACAGGGAGTTGGTGAAATAGGTGGTACCATAGCTGTGGAATCTTCCCCTACTGCTGAAATGCAACAGTTAGTTGTGACGAAACAGCAGGAAGAGCAACCAAAAAGAAAAGCAGATAAAAAAGAGAAAAGGATTCTCATGGAGAGTATTTGGTTGAAATCTCCTTATGTTGTTCCTAAACAAAAGTGAAGGGGGAAATATTGGAAAGAAGGAAAGACTACACGAAGGTGTCCCTTCCATTATGTTAATCGAGACAGTGGAATTATCAGAAGATTTAATGACTGGTTGAAGAAGGATGATAGTGAATATAATTCCAATCCATTCAGATTAGCTAGAATGCCCATTCCAAAGTCATTCTTTACCGAGCTTGTGGATCCTAACTCTGATCTTTCGGATGAAGTAAGTTATTAAGTTTGTTTTTTGATTTAGTTTTCAATTGTATTTCTCAAAATCTCAGGTTATTTTTATAGTATAGAAAGCAGGACATAACTTCAGCTTATTTTTATATTATAGAAAGCAGGACATAACTTAAGCATATTTTTAGTGCTGAAGTTTAACAATTAAGACTAAAACTTCATCTTGTTTATGCTGAAGTTTTTGGAAAATGAACTAAACAACTTCAGCATTTATGCTGAAGTTTTGACATGCAGTCTCTTTTTTTTTTCTAAACTTTTTAAATCAAACATGCTGCAACATTTTTAGATTATTTCCTAACACTTCAAACTCAATATGCTTAAGTTTTTGTCATGCAGTTTGTAGTTTCTAGTTGTAATGCATTTTTTTAAAATTTCATACTTATATGCTGAATTTTTGTCATGCAGTTTTGTAGTGCATTTTTTTTAAAATTTCATACTTATGCTTGCTGAAGTTTATTATTTCACATATTTTCTTTTGTTGTTGTTCTATTGCAGCATATTGAAGTAGGCATATATTTCTTGCAAAAAAAATATTGGTATCACCTTCCAAGTTATCCAAAAGCAAGATGTGCAATAACAGATTTACTTTTTGATCAGTATATGACTAAGCTAGGTACTGTTCATCCTACAGCTGACGAAAATAATTTTTTTTTAAAAATGAGCGAAAAGGCAAAAAGTAAATCAAAGAGAAAGAGGACATCCAAAAAACAGGATGAAGAGGCTTCTAAAGAAGAAGACGAAGTGGTGTTTCAGGAACTTACAGAGTATACTTGGATTGATGATGAATCAACTGGTGAAAGGGTGGCCAGCTACGTAAGAGGCACTGACCTCTCATGTGCTGAAAAAGTATTTTTTCCATTTCGACTTCCGCCAACAGGGAAGCAGACATCAACGCACTACTTTTTTGGAATTTTGAGCTTTAAAGAGAAAATTATATATGTGTATGATTCCTTAAAAAATATACCATATGAAAGTGCGTTTAAACATGTCAAAATTTATGCACGGTTGATCCCACACTGTCTCAAATGCTTGGAATTTGAGTCACACAATAAAAGTTGGACAGAAAATTGTGTGGATAAATTTCAAATTATGTGGATGAAGACACTCCTACAGGTTAACAAGTACGTGTTTGGCATATCTTTTAACGACGCATCTTATGTTTATCATTTTTTCTTCTTGTGTTAACTATTCTTCAATTCTTGTTTCACGTGTTTTTTGTAGTGTTGATTGTGGTATATATACTCTTAAGTTCATGGATGTGCGGTTGAAGAGAGAAGATGTCATGTATTTCAATCAAAGTCAGGCACTGACATTCAGGAGAGAATTGGCTGCAAATCTATGGGCTCATGCAATGTGGAAAAAGGAAAGCGGCTATGATATTCCAAAAGAGAAATTAGGAGATGAATATGGAGAATATGAAGATACCGTGTGTGAATTTTTTTAATAGAGTATAACTTGTAAATGAAAAATAATTTTTTTAAGGATATAAGTGAAAACTAATACGTTTTGTCTCTTCTATCATGAATTTTTAGTATATTTTAGATGAAATTCATCATGCTAAACTTCAGCATGAAGTAAACTAATGAATCCAGGAAAAAACTTCAGTTTGTCTTGTGCTGAAGTTTTTACAACCTTACCAAAAAACTTCAGCTTGGCTTGTGCTGAAGGTTTTTCAAAAGCTTTTTCTGATAAACTATTGAATACAGGAGAAAACTTCAGCATATAGAGAGCTGAAGTTTTTACAACCTTACCAAAAAACTTCAGCTTGGCTTGTGCTGAAGGTTTTTCAAAAGCTTTTTCTGATAAACTATTGAATACAGGAGAAAACTTCAGCATATGAGGTGCTGAAGATTTTACAAATGAACTAATTGACTTCAGCATCTTGTGCTGAAGTTTTTCATAAAGTTGTATATTTTTAACTTGATACTTATATTTTTTACATTTACCAGTTTCACCTACCACCTACGAATCTTATAACATTCAATTTCTCTGAATGTAACGCATTAAACATACCTGAAAAGTTACTTTTACATTTATAGATATTAAATTGATTAGGTGCACTCCTTGGATATATAAATAATCTCTTCACTTGAAAATTTCATAGTCATCCACAGACTCCTATCATATTTCTTTAAATTTATATTCAAAGATAAACAAGAAAGTGTTGACAAAGACATGCTTATTAGGTGTAGCAGGGAATTCGTGGGAAGCAAATATAATGAAGGAGGTGTCCTGAAATTTCATGTGTGAAGGAGACTGGCCACAGATTGTGGTGCATGACAAACTCGAGTTCTGGGATATTTGTGATGCACCACAAACTGTGGCCAGTCTCCTTCACACATGAAGTTTCTGGATGTCTCGTTCATTATCTTTGCTTCCCACAAATTCCTTGATGCACACCATTTAAGCATGTCTTTGCCAACATTTTCTTATTTTCTCTTATGAAAGAAGACGGCATTTTCTAAAAAAATTATAATGACCCGACCGGTTGTTTTGAGCTCTAGTGCATCATTTAGCAGTTTGAGGTCAAGAGAAGCTTTGTTTCAAGTATTATGACTTGTCGGTGTGGTCGGAACTGAATTTCAGGAAGTTTGGAGTCAATTTAGGAAAAAAATTATCAATTCGGAAGCCTTAAGTCAGAAGAATCAACTAAGATTGGAATGTTGAGTAAACGACCTCCGAATCAGGATTTGAAGGTTCCAGCAGGTTCGTATGATGATTCGGGATTTGGGCATATGTCCGTATTGGGCTTTAGATAACCTCAGAGCATTTCGGCGCATATTATGGAAGATAGCATTTTAGAACAATTTCATAAATTTGGGCTGTAAGGCATTTCAGTGTTATAGATGTCCGTTTGGGATTCTGAGTCTGGGAATAGATTGTATGGTGATTCTGGAGTTGGGAGCACGATCGGAAGTGAATTCGGATGTCCGTAGGTCATTTTGAAGTCATTTGGCAAAAGATAGATATTTGAAGGTTTTTGAGAAGTTTGACCGAGAGTTTGACTTTTTGATACCGGGGTTGGATTCCAATTCTTAAAGTTGGAGCAGGTCCGTAAGGTCGAATATAACTTGTGTGCAAAATTTGGGGTCAATCGGACGTGATTTGATAGGTTTCGGCATCGAATGTAGAAGTTTGAAATTTCAAAGTTCATAAAGCTTGAATTGGAGTGCGATTCATGATTTCGACGTTGTTTGATGTGATTTGAGGCCTCGAGCGAGTTCGTATCATGTTTTGGGACATATTGGTATAATTGGTTAAGCTCCCGAGGTCCTCGGATGGATTTCGGAAGGCTAACGGAATGAATTTCGGGCCAAAATATCTGCTGAAATTTCTGCTGGACAGCAACTGATGCATCGAAGAGCTAACTTTGGAAGCGTATATATCAAAATCTATAAGTAATCTGAAAATTTTCAAAACACAAAAGTTGTATCCCTTGCATTCTAGTTTTCCGAATGTTAAACTATTCATGATTTGGACATTTGATCAGAAAGTTATGATCGATTGAAGATGGCTGGTGAAGCAGTTTCGATAGAATTTACTGATGCATGGAGCCGACATTGGAGGCTCATATCTCGGAATATATAAAGCTTTATATGGTTTACAACCTATCAAATTGAAGATATTCGAGTCTAGTTTCTAAATCTTCAAACCGTTTGTCATTTGGATATTTCTACAAGGAGTTATAAGCGTTTTAACAGAAGGTGTACAGCAAGAGAAATTTATAATAGGATGTACAACCTGCACAACGCAAGGTACAACTTGATGAAGGCTGGGCAGATTGTTTTAAACACGAGTTTTGGCCCATTTATTTCATTTCTTTCATTTGGTTTGAACAATTTTGGAGAGCTCAAGGAGGGATTTGCAACACTAGGTAAGTGATTTCTTCCTTTTTTTGAGTTATATGTGATCTTACATGGATTTAGACATGAAAAATTAGTATAAATTTGAGATATTTGGGGAAGACCTAGAATTTGGAATTATGGACATTTACCATGAAAATTAGAGCAAATTTTATATTTGAGTTAGTAAAGCTATGGGTAGAATTTATCCTCGAGAAATTTCGAAATCCGGGCACGTAGGCCCGAGGGCATTTTGGTCAACTTTTCGAGCGGAGTTGGGAACTTTATAATTTGAATTTTTACAAGTATTAGAGTGAATTTTTGTTGGTTTGCTCGTTAATTGAATAGTTTTGGGGAGTTGTGTATCAATTGGAGTCGTCGGAAGGGCTTGGAAGCTGGTTATGGAATTTTGGAGCGAGGTAGGTCTCCTTTCTAACTATGTGAGGGGGAATTGTCCCCATAGGTTAACTAAATGAATACATGATATTATTTGCGGGGTTTACATACGCACGAGGTGATGAGAGTCCATGCGTAGCTACTATTATGCCATGTCCGGGTAGTCTAGGACCCACTAGCATGCTTTACTTGTTGTACTTGTGACCTTGTCAATAAAATATCATGTGATGCATTCAATTAGTATCTAAATCTCTAAGAAGGATAAAGTTTACTTTTCTTAATCACCTAGAAGGAGAATTTATTCTTCCTTGGATCATTGTGTTTCGGATAAATCTATAGAGTTTGGAACCCTATCGAAATTTGCAAGTAAATCTCCAGAAAGGTTTTAAATACTATTCTCATGTTTATTAAAAGGAGAATTTTATCACTTCATTGAACAACTAATTTTCCTGATAAAAATATGGTTATTGGTGTGAATATGTGTAACTTTGGGTACCTGAGTCGCACGTATGATTCGCGAGCAGGATGACCCTGTATTTATGTATATTTATACGGGGACCCGAGTCGCAGGTATGATTCGCGCGCGGAGTAGCCCTAGTATTATGTTAACTGCGTCGCATGTTCGATTCGCGAGCAGAGCAGATAGTTGCATCTATGGTTCGGGTGGTTCGACCCTCGGCAGTGCATATTTTATTATTGGTGGTCCGCGCCGTTCGACCCTCGGCATTTTTCTTGCGCATGATAATTTCTGCGTATTTCCCGTAATTATTATTGTTTACTGGCCTAAGAAGTTGAAAAATTTCCAACTGAAATGACGAAGATTTAATGTGTTAAATGTGAAAGAATTTGATATTTCTTATCCCTGATTATTATTAAATTTGCCTATGATACTCATGCTTAGCATCTCACTTAATAATACTAAACTGACTTATAGCAAGTGTCAAATTCGACCTCTCGTCACTACCTCTCTGAGGTTAGGTGGGATACTTACTGAGTACACATTGTTTTCGTACTCATGCTACACTTGCTGTGCATTTTGTTGCACAAGTTCCTTCATAGCAACATGGCTGACTTGGAGACTTAGACGAGCTGCATCATTCAGAGACGACCCGCAATCGGCATAGTCTTCCTCTATGTATTGTATTCTCATTTTTATTCCTTGTCCAACTTGTATTTCTGACAAGTTTTGTAGAATCTGTAAAAATTCTTAGAAATTGCTCATGTACTTGTGTCACCGGGTTTTAGGATGCGTTTGGGATATATTTTATCAAAATGGATTTTTATTTAGATATTGCGTATTAAGTGAAAAGGTAATGATTTCAAAAATGCTAAAACAGGAAATTTAACTTAATCATTTAATGATTGGCTTGCCTGACAGTGGTGTCCGGCGCCATCACGACCTTATGAATTTTGGGTCGTGACAACTTGGTGTCAGAGCGCTAGGTTACCTTAGGTTTCACGAGTCATGAGCAAGTCTGGTAGAGTCTTGCGGGTCGGTACGGAGACGTCTGTACTTATCTTCGAGAGGCTACAGGGTTGTTACGAGTACTTCCCTTCTTGATTCCTCATCGTGCGATTTGATTCCTTTAAGGCTTATGCCTATGTTTCTTCCTACTCAATCTTACGCGTTGCGGAGCGCTTTCTATGAATCGGGAATTTGAGGAATTGAAATGGTGCTACGGATTTGGTGCGAGATGTTTTCCATATGTATTTGGTTGGGGGTGTTGTTGTTGCCCTGCAGAAGAATATTATGTACTATGAATGTTCAAGTCTGAGGGAATAAAGTAATAAGACTTGGTGTTATCAAGCAGGGTGGAGTTTTCATACGTGATGTGGTATCGCTGTTTTGATCGAATAGAATGTCTTAAGTTCGTCGGTGTTATAGTTTTTCGGTTTCATTGGTTCAGAGTGTTGTGAAGTAGTATTGAAGAAGTGGTTGTCAAAGATCGTGGTGTGTGGTGGTTCAGAACTGAATAGTTATTTCTAATGAAGGCAGCTTGAGAAAGATGATCTTTGGAGAGTTTGAAGTCATGGTGATCTGCTGGTTTAAGAGCTACAGAGAACGATATTGAATTGGGAAGCATACGATGAAGGGAGTGCTAAAAGGCCAGGCGTAAGGAAACGAGTCAGGTAGTGCTTAAAGGGATGAGTTTAGCCAAAGTGGGAGAGCGGCAGCATAGTGGTGGATTAGAGGATATTGTAGCGCATTTAGTAGATGTCCATGAGGAACGGACGGACTGGTAAAGTTGGTGAATGAGAACAGGCTTAGGATGGTATATTGATGTTGTAGAGGGTGTGCAGTACGGCATCATTGGAAGGTGTCAGTTGGTGATTTCCACATGTCGGTTATCTCCTGTGAGTAGGTTAGCGGTTGTGTGGTTGGCAAGTTTCTGTGAGGGATTCTAGTGGCTATTCAGTAGGAGGCAGAATGTGTGAATGGTGCTAGAGAATTTGAGTATTTAGGGAGTGCTAACAAGATAATTTGGAATAATTGGACGGATTGGTTGAGCAAGATCATGTTAACAAAGGGGAATGGATCTCAGCAGGGTCTAGAGTGGTGCAAGGAGTAGCTTCGGGCTAAGTGGGGGAGTCCCATCACCTGTTGCTGGGTTGTAGGATTGTGTTATCATGGGGTCGCGGATTGTCAGCGTGTTGGCAAGTTATTACGGCTAAGGTAAAGGAGTATAATGGTGATTGTGCATGTGATTTGAAAAATATGTGCACAAGTTGGCCCTGTCGGACCAGGGTTAGGCTTTGAAAGATTCAGAATTTATGCTTAAGGCATAGGCGAGTTTTAAGGGTAGTGACTCTATCATGTACTTCATTGAAAGGATGTTCATGTGCTAGAAGAGCCTTGGAGCTGATTGTATTCGGGGCCAGTCAGAGTGGGTGACTCTCAATAGTGGTCCTAATAAATTCGAAAGTTATGAATGCAGCGTTTAAGGGTTTCAGGCAGCAGTATGATTAAGAGTCGAGCTTTTGCAGTATAATTCCTGAGAAAGGGAAAATAATTGGAGTGTTCTATGTTATTTTCAGCGTGCAGGATAGTATTGGAGTAGTGAGAGAAATAAACTCCGGGTTGTAGAAAGATTATCATGAGGGTATGAGACGGGTTGCGAGATTTAAGCAGCATGGTCTCGTGAATCAAGGTCACTCGGGATGAGTGAGGATTGAGTTTGTTCTGAGTTGAATGGGGTTACTATTATTTCTGAGGCAATTAAGGATGATTAGAGAGAAGTTGGATTGGTTAGCCATGGTTGAAATGGCACATGTATGGCAGTGATCAGTTTCGTCAGTGTGATTAAATTATGCATGTGGTTTGGGCCGGTGTGTGCGGGGCTTGTCGGGTCGTAATAGATTTCATGTGGAAGCATTCGAGTGCTATGGCCTGTCGGGTGTAGGCGGATCCCGGAAGGTTTATGTGGTTCAGACCACTACTTAAGGATTTGCATGTTGGATGATTGTGAGAATTCGCTTGAGTGTTATTATTGTTCTTTTGAATTGAGGTAAGTAAGAGGTTTCTATATGATGATGTGTTTCCCCTATTAGTGGTTCAGGAGTTATGACGGAATTCTTGTGCAATCTCATAATTTGCATGTTAGGTGCAGTAAGCAGTATGTAATCGGAAGTAAGGATCAAGATTGCGGTTCGGTGTTGGCAAGGATGTCATTGTATTGGTAAAAAAGAGTCTCACACGTTAGCTGATTCTAGACAACTCAGCCGGATACGTGGACCAAGGGAAACGCGACAGCTGGACGTGATTCTATAAAGAGATACGGAACAAAGAGACACAGATTAATAAACCATCGAGTCCATCAGCCACGGGAAACTCAACCTGATCAAGACAGGGAAGAGACACGGTCAGAATGAATCTGGACAAAGCTACGGGCAGATTCAAGGACCCACAATTGATTACTCGTACGTTATGTAACCGTACCCCAATTACCGTTATCCTTTGTAACGCCCCATTAATGTCATAATTAGTCATTAATGGGCAATCATAGCAAGAGTTGTACGTTATATCAAGGAATCTCCTATATAAGGGAGGGGAATACAGCTTGTAAAGGCATCTGATTCTCAAATACAATCTACTTTACTTTTCTATATTTCTGCAATATTGTCTATTATTCATTTTTCTCTATTTCCTTGATTATCAGTAACCCGTGTTCATCCTAGAAATAGCTTTAGTCAAAGGATCTAATTCTTTGGTTAAACAAATTGGTTCCGTTACCGGGATCTGATAATCTTTGTTTGCTTTTCAAGGGATATCCTCTGAACTATGTCGAACTCCAACGACAACAACCAGCAAGGGAATGGAACCCCAGTTCCATCACCTTCAAGAACCCCACGTGGTTCAAGGGAACAATCCCTAGAAAGATCCAATAACAACAATGATAATAATGATCATACAGTAATAAGATCGAGTAAAGCAAATGATAGCAGAGTATGTGAGCCAAGATTTGCAAGCATTTGCGAGGGGATTACCGGCAGCGTTACCTACACCACCGACACCACCCCTCAATAATTCCATCACCATGGAAAATCCTCAATCTGGGTTGGCGAACATAGGAAGGGGAGATACTCCTAACGAATCTCTCGAAGAAAGACCAGGTATAACTAATAACTCTGAATTATAAAATTTATTTCTAACCATGTAGAAACATATGAAGGAGAAGAAGGATCACATCGAACAAATTCCTGGAGTACCGCCTATCATCAAAGGTATTGATGTTGATAGGTATTCTCAACAACCTTGGAAGCCAAGTGCGGCACCCTTGCCAATACCCAAGAAGTTTCAAATGCCTGACGTTCCCAAATATGATGGAACAACTGACCCACGTGATCATGTGACTGCTTTCACTACTGGAGTAAAAGTCAACGACTTAACAAAACAACAGATTGAATAAGTCCTTGTCAAAAAATTTGGGGAAACACTTACCAAAGGAGACCTAACATGGTATT
The DNA here is from genome assembly GCA_005239505.1 of Nicotiana paniculata. Classification (NCBI taxonomy): domain Eukaryota; kingdom Viridiplantae; phylum Streptophyta; class Magnoliopsida; order Solanales; family Solanaceae; genus Nicotiana; species Nicotiana paniculata. Next base: position 5,806 of record ML317095.1, on the reverse strand, counting down.
CTCTTCTCCCTGAAAATTCTATTGACTCTTTTGCTGAGCTTGCAGATTCATTTATAAAAGCACACTCTGGTGCACAAAAAGTTGAGAAAAGAATGGAAGACATATTCATAATAAAACAAGGAGACACGAAACTACTTCATGAGTTTGTAGACAGGTTTCAACGAGAAAGAATGCAATTACCTAGGGTGCCTGATAATTGGGCAGCCATGGCATTTGCAAGCAACCTAAACGATAAAAGCTCAGAAGCCACGAGATGACTTAAGGAAAGTCTAAGAGAATTTCCCGCTACAACATGGAACGATGTATATAACAGGTATAATACTAAACTTAGAATAGAAGAAGATATCATTGCTCGTTCAAGGGATGAAGATCATTCCAGATCAAGACGTCCTGAATCAGACAGAAGATCAAGTAAAAACAGGTACGATCCTTAATTAGGACCCTCGGGACGTGATATTCGTCCCAGGTTCGAAAACACTAGGTCAGACTATGGACCACCAGGAAGAGACGTAGTCTCATCCTCATCTAGATCCAGAAAATATCAAGATGAACAACCTAGAGGTAATACCTGAATTGGGGATCATACCTTTAATGTAAGTACTACTGAACTTGTCTCAATATTGAGGAACATGGGAGACAAGGTTAAGTGGCCCAAAGAGATGCGATCAAATCCAAATAGAAGGAACCCAGATCACTGGTGTGAATTCCACAATGGTCATGGGCACAAGACTGCGGATTGCAGATTTTTACAAGGTGAAGTAGAAAATTTATTGAAACTGGGATATTTAACAGAATTGTTTAGTGATAAAGGTAAACAGGCATATATGAAGAATAGTCAGGAGCCCCCAAAGCCTCCATCTCCAAAATGAATCGTCAACCTGATACACGGAGGTGAATAAGTAAATGGAGTGGTCTGCAAAAAGACCACAAAGTTCACAATTACACATGGAAAACGAGTTCGTGAAAATCTGGAAGAGGACGATATAACCTTCGATGATGCAAATATCGGTGGATTAATGCTTCCTTACAACGATGCTCTGGTAATATCTTTACTTATTCATGACACTAACGTAAAAAGAGTGTTGATTGATCCAGGTAGTTCAGTCAATATCATTCTACTAAGAGTCGTGCAAGAAATTCTATTAGGGAATCAAGTAATACCAAGGGCACGAGCCATATCAGGGTTTGATAACACTACGGTTATAACAAAAGGAGAAATTGAGCTTAGCACTTATGCTGAGGGGGTGATCAAAAGTACCAGGTTCCAAGTCATCGATACTGACATGGCTTATAACGTAATCGTGGGAAGGCCATGGATCCACGACATGAAAGCAATACCCTCCACCTTGCATCAGGTAATTAAATTCCCCTCTAAATGGGGGATTCAAAAAGTTAGAGGCGATCAACAAACCGGAAGAAATATAAACTCCGTGGTACACTACAACAAAAAAATAGAGGTGGAAGAATCACAAGATAAGGGAATCTCCCAAGCGGGTAACACCACCCAAACAGGCATGGAATAAATTACTACCCAAATAGGTATGGAAGGTATTATTGTTGAAACAGGTACGAAAGAAAATACTTACGAGAAGGTGAATCAAGTTACCACGGAAGGTGCATTAGGCCACACAGATTCCAGACCGGACGTCATTCATGAACCGGAGGAAGACGAGCACATCAAAACAACTACGGAAGAGCTCGAAGTTGTTCCATTGTCTGGACAAAACCCTGAACAAAAAGTGTATATAGGCATCGGGCTGGGCCCTGGTCGAAGAGAAGAAAAGAAAGCAAGGACCATTCAAGAACCAAGTGATTGACGAAGAGGTAGAGAAACTCTTGAAGATTGGTTTGATACGAGAGGGGGACTTACTGTTATAAAGTTATGCCTTTTGGCTTGAAAAATGCTGGAGCCACCTATCAAAGGTATAATATGAAGCTAAATCCACAAAAATGCGCTTTTGGAGTGTAATCAGGTAAAAATTTTGGGTTTCCTTGTATCGAACGGAGGAATAGAGGTAAACCCCGCTTAAATTAAAGCTATAGAAGAAATACCTGATATATTAACAAATAAAAAAGAAGTTCAAAAACTAACTGGGAGAATAGCAGCTTTGGGAAGATTTATTTCTAAGTCTTCCAAAAAAAGTTTTAAATTCTTCTCAGTTCTCAAAAAGCAGAACCAGTTCAAATGGACTGAAGAATGTCAGCAAGCCCTCAAGAATCTGAAGATTTATCTATCGAAACCGCCGCTGCTTTCAAAGCCAAAAGAAGGAGAAATATTGTACATCTACCTGGCTGTTTCAGAAATTGTTGTAAGTGCAGCACTGGTAAGAGAAGAAAAAGGTAAGAAATCACCTATCTACTATGTAAGTAAAACTTTGCTAGATGCTGAAACTAGATATCCACATCTGGAAAAATTAGCCTTAGCTTTAAGAATGGCATCTAAAAAATTACGACCATATTTTTAATGTCACCCAATCACCGTTGTGACTACATATCCTTTAAGAAATATCTGCATAAGCAAGAATTGTCAGGAAGATTAGCCAAGTGGGCCATAGAATTAAGTGAGCATGAAATAATCTATCAGCCTAGGACTGCAATTAAGTCTCAAATACTAGTTGATTTTGTTGCTGACTTTAGTAATAGCATTATCCCTGAAGTAAAAAAAGAGTTACAACTTTTTAATGGTGCTAATCCGGGCCTATGGACCCTATTCACCGATGGCTCCTCAAATATAAAAGGTGCCGGCTTAGGCATAGTCTTAATATCACCCACAGGTGAAAAGACACGGCAAGCTATCAAGTGTTATCCTATAACTAACAACAAAGTAGAGTACGAAGGAAGGGCTTGAACTCGCATGGGAACTCTCAATCGAGCAAATCGTGATCAACAGCGACTCCCAACTGGTAGTAAATCTGATGCAGGGGACTTACATCGCTCGAGAGACTCGAATGCAACAGTATCTTGAAAATGCAAGAGAGCTCGTGAGACAATTCAAAACATGGAAGGTAATGCAAATACCTAGATAGGAAACTGTAGAAGCAGATGCATTAGCTAACCTCGCAGCAATCATAGAAGTAACAAACAAAGATAATGCAATTGTCGTCCAACTATGCCACTCAACGATCGACCAGGACAGGAATGAGGTAACTTTCAACAACTTAATCTGGGACTGGAGAAACGAAATTCTTAATTTTTTGCAGAATGGCGCCGTACCTGAAGACAGGAAAGCAGCTCAAGCACTTCGCCGCAAAGCTGCACGGTACTACCTTATTCGCAACTCGCTTTATCGCAAGATGTTCGGAGGACCCCTAGATAAATGCCTCGGACCTAACCAAATGAAATTTGTGATGAAAGAAATCCACGAAGGACACTGTGGAAATCACTCAAGGGCGAGATCCTTAGTGAAAACCCTAATCAGAGCTTGATACTATTGGCTAAGATGGAAGAAGAAGCTGATAACTTCGTATCCAAATGCGACAGGTGCCAAAGGTTTTCCAATAACATGCATCGACCAACGGAATTATTGCATCCTATAGTATCCCCGTGGCCTTTCATGAAAGGGGTATGGACATAGTGGGACCTCTTCCCACAGCTAAAGGATAGGTGCGGTTTTTGCTTATGCTAACCGACTATTTTACAAAATGGGTAGAGGCAGAAGCGTTCAAACAAGTGCGATAAAAGGAAGTTAAAAGCTTCTTATGGAGAAACATAATATGCCTCTTTGGGATACCAAAGGAAATCATGTGCGATAATGGCCTACAATTCATAGGCTCGCAAATCACAGAATTCTTCGAAAGCTGGCAAATCAAACGGATCACTTTAACGCCATACCTCCCTGTGGCTAATGGTCAAGTTGAGTCAACGAATAAGGTCATCATCAACAATCTAAAGAAGCGGCTGGATAAAGCCAAAGGAAACTGGCCTGATGAGTTACCAGTGGTACTATGGGCATACAAACAACTTCAAAAACAGCCACGGGAGAAACCCCGTTCGCACTTGTCTATGGCTTAGAAGCCTTAATACCTGTGGATATTGGCGAACCAAGCATAAGGTTCGCAACAGCCATGGAGGAAGCAAACAATGACAGATTGAGGACCAATCTGGACCTGCTCAAACCACAGAGACAAGCAACACTGGTACGGATGGCAGCTCAAAAACAAATCATAGAGCGTTATTACAACCGTAAATCTCATCTCAAGTACTTCAAGATTGGGGAATTCATCCTCAAAAAAGTCTTTCCATCAATGAAAGAAGTAGGCGCGGGGAAGCTAAATCCAAAATAGGAAGGACCCTACAAAATTTGAGGCATAGCTAGGAAGGGCGCCTATGAGTTGGAAGCTATGGACAACAGAGTTATACCAACAAGCTGGAACGCCATCCACCTAAAGAAGTATTACTTATAAGGAAAAGAAGCACCTCCAGTCATGTATCACACGTTCGATTTTATTTTGAACATTTAAAAATTTACTAACTTTTTCAGACGATAGGCATAAAGCTAACCCATCACCATATGATGATATTAGACCTGCAAAGACGTGAGGAAATAACACAATTCCCGGTCTAGGGTTACACTTTATGATGGAAATTTTAAAGGGTTAAGCAATCATTATCTAAAAAACTATATACCTTCGAATCCGGAATGTTTTTCCTTTTCAGGAAAAGGACCACAAGGAAGGAATACTCAAGTGCTCGAGATTTCATTATTCAAAGCTCAAACACTTGGGGGACTATACAGTATGGAAGGCTAAGACGAAGCAAAGAAGACTATCAGAAAGTCAAAAGCTCGAGCCTGAAAACCCATCTACCCAACAAGACAAGTGATACGAGCAGAATCGAAAGAGATCAAAAGAGTCATCCAAATACAAAGCCTAATGCAAAAATGCAAAAAACCTTCGAACATGTTCAGGCTGAAAGGCAAAATATTAGTCACGAGGAAGAAATGTACATCTTTATACTTATTCAAATTGTTTTAACAAAAACAGTTAGGGGTAAAACATCATCATCATTTGTAATTACTCAAAAACTGTTATAAAATAAAACAGTTAAGAATGAAAGATCAAAATCCATGTATTTGTTCAGAAAATTGTTGTCAAATAAAACAGTTACGGATGAAAAAGCATTTTCCTCGTACTTATTATAAAACTGTTATTAATAAAAACAATTACGGGTAGATACCCCAATCTTTATAATAACTGTTACTAGTGAAAAACAGTTGTTCCCTTGTATTAATATCGAAAAACTGTTACCTATGAAAAACAGTTATGAAATACAAGTGTATATCAAATCTGTTAAACAAAAACAGTTGCAACATGAGATTTAGACGATAATCAAACACATGTAAAATGTCGTGGAAGTTCAAACAAAAAAACTTTCCTTGGAAACATTCTTAAACATGTGTAAAATTCCTAGCACTCTATTGCATTATCATGAAGTTGAGACGTCTTCTTCATGTCAATCATAAAGGGCCCTCTTTCATAAATGAATCCTACTACAAAAAGGCTCACAAACACCGTACCTACTATGAAAAGGTACGAGTGATTACAGCATCCTCATGCAAAAATTCAGAGGTAAAAACAAAAACCTCGAAAATTAAACATGCAAAAGACTTAAGAGTAAAGTAGAAACTCGAAGAAAAAAGTCTTAATTTGAATATATTCAAAAAAAATGGCTAAGTAAGAACAAAGTACAAACTAGTACTTAGCCACATATAGTTTATACATCGAAATGCCCCTAATTTGTCAGCTGGGGACTTTTGAAAGATCCAAGTTTACCCCCGATGGAGCTGGGGGTAACCACCAATCAAATA